>OZ005649.1:290766217-290804217 GCA_963930645.1 Salticus scenicus
TGAATTTATATTTTTATTACTTTTCGTCATGTATTCAGATATAGTTTGACACATCCTGAAGGAAACATCAAATATCATCAATAACACTTATATTTATATACACATATCACACTTGCATAACGATTTACCATCTCATTTATAGTGTAACCTCTTTTATTTCTTTAGAAATTTTATTCATCAAGCTTGAAATTTCATTTCAGATAAATTTGAGTTGAAGGCTGATTTTTATACCGACTATGTAAAAAATACTAGACCCGGGAATCGAACCCGGACCCTCGGCTTAACGTACGGATGCTCTACCATTGAGCTACCCTGCTGATGAAATATTCACCGTGAATATTTTATGGTGTATTTTTCGTTGTGCCATGATTAATATTGTCACTTGATATAGCTGCGTTTGCAAACTCGGGGATCTTGCCAACGATTATTATGTGAGAAATGCCGAGCTGGTTATTAGCCAGGGTAGCTCAGTGGTAGAGCATCCGTGTATTAAGTGGAAAACCCGGGTTCGATTCTTGGCTCTAGTATTTTGCACATAGTTGGTATAAAATTCAGCCTTCCACTCCAATTTATCTTAAATGACTCTTTTATTTCATTTAAAGGAATTATTATACTAAGAAGATGATTATATTATAACTATTATTATAATAAGAATTATTATACGCATTATGAATTCTTGTATTAAGTTGCTAATAAACTAAATTACTCATTTTAAAATCGTGTTGAATTATTTAACAAAATAAACAAATAAGCAATATAATTACCAATTTTCATTTACGTACCTGGTGAGTATATAAAGAGATCCTTACGATGACAAAAACAATCTATTAACTGAGGAAACATTTACAGTAGTACTTTGCGCGAGAATAAAAAGAGTAAAACACGTCGTTATTTTGTAGTTATTAAAAATTCAAGAATAGGATATGTCAAAATGTAGCAAAAGTAATCCTTTGAGATTTGCACTCTACATCGAGAGATAATTTATTTAAGAGTAAAACAATGCAAAATAAATGACTATTATTACCATTTTATAAGTTTTGGCTGCACGAATAAAGATGGGTTTTTAAAACTGAATACGTTGAAGAAAAATAATGGTAAAAAAATTTTCATGGCATATTAAAATTACTGTAATCATAAATATATTATCGAGATTGGACATTAAATTCATCCCTTCACCACCCTTTATTTTTACTTTCTATACCCATAATGCGGAGAAAGTATTATTTTTGGATCAAATTTTCAAAATTGAGTTTTTTTTATATTTACACGTTTTGAGGTCTCCTGAATCCAAAAATCATGTTTTTAGCGGTTTGTCTGTGTGTGTGTTCTTGTGTGTGTGTGTGTGTTATCAGCATATCTGAAAAACAAATTGTAACAGAAAGTCGAAACTTGGTACTCTAAATATGTATGTTATAGGGAGGCTACACTAAATCTTTCGTTGAGATCAAGCAAATGGTTCGTGTACAGGGACACCCGAGAGGATTCAAATACATTGGTGTAAGGCGGAAATTCCAGGTAAGTAGAGTTTAACATCTATAGACTGCACTAAACAAAATGAAACGAATATATAATATCTATATATTCGTTTCATATACGTAAAAATATGTTTCATGTAGAATATCGTATAGAAATCAATCACTGTTTGTTTACAGGGCTACACAAAAGAACTAGATTATAGTTTGACAATACTTGAAAATTGATGAAAGTGTACTTCAGGTTATGCCGTGTGTTATTAATATTAATATATATAATGACCCTCATCTGTCATTCACGATTCCGGTTTACACCGCTTCAAAACAGAGACTTTTGGCAGCCATTTTTTTTTACCCGTTTGTTCAATTTAACTTACATATCATTTTCATACATGTTTTGTATCGCACATATTGTTATTTATTCCCTCTAAAACCTTGAAAAACTATTCAATTGTAATGTTTAAATGTTTAATTAAATATAACGGATCACTGGCTATTATAAACATGAACCTATAAATAGAATTATGTAACTTCATGATTATAAACAACGCAATGCCAATTAAAAACAAACATAAACTGTTGCCATTCAGAAAATACAAATTCCAAATGGACAACTCTTTAATTGCGAATGAACGACTCTTTGACTGTTTCATTAAAAAAAAAAACGCTTAAAATATTTCTAAAACATATGGACAATATTCCTGTGACGTCACAGTAGGTATCGCCGAACACGTGGCCGATATTTTGTAAACAAACTAGATTCAAGATGCTATTTTATTGTTACGCATAACATTTTCCTAAATATTTCTCCAGTGAAACTTAATAATCAGATATCTGTTCAAACAAGAACAAAAGAGAAATGTAAACAACTGAATCGAATGATAAAGTTAAGACTATTCCATATCGTAAAATTGTAGAACATTTTATGTACACACACACACACACACATATATATAATACACATATAATGGATAAAAGATTAATAAGAACATTTTATACAGACACGCATATATATATAGACATCAAAGCTTAAATAATTAGAATTTCAATCACTTTAATAAAGTAATTTATTAAATGGAACATCCATTTAAATTTGTTAACATCGCCACAGTTCACATGGCAACTTTTAATATTACATATGTTGATTAATATTAAAATATATTACTAAAACTGGATTAAAAACAAAATAAAGGTATCACTATATCACTCTTACTTCAATTTCATATAATCTGTAACTCTTATAAATAATATTGCAAGTTAAAAATTTTCAATCCACAATGCTTTTCTATGGCAGAGTTGAGGATTGTTTGCCTAACCAGCTGATATTCTTGTAGCCTCGAATCCAAAGTGGGAATATGGTCCATTAAAAATCTTAAAATATTTGTAAAAACATATTAAAGTCTTTAAATATTTTTATCAAGCTTCATTATTTGTTTACATTGTAAGGTATGATTGGCGTCGAGTTCAGTACGTAAATGTCGCCAGTTCATTTTAGTTTTGAAATTAGTGTAAAGTTATAGTTGGGATAGAATGTTTGGTTGGGCAAGTAAAGGTCACCAGTTGAAATGAGTATTGAAAGAAGGGTAGTCTAAGGTGATGATGTCGAGTCAAGGTAAAATGTTCGGTTGAGAATGAGAAAGTCCCTAGCTGGATCCTGGATATTTTGGCGATGTTGTGGGTGAGATAGCTGGTTGGGAGTATAGAGTAGAGGTGAATTTGGGTTAGCATGGAGTGTCTGTAATTATTAGATAGTTAGTTAGAAAATACGCAAGCAAAGTGATGACGTCACTGGGCGTCAGTGGATGCAGAAAAAGATTTCCTATGTTAATCACCCATTGGATTTTTTGTAAAAAATTATTAAAAATTGAGGAAAATTATTTCCCGATTTTAATTCCCATATTTCGGTATAGATATGTATTAGTTATCGTGTGCATGCGTTAGATTAAGTTGTTTTTGCTGTAAAATTGATAAAATCTAAATTTTAAATTTCAAAACTTTAGAAAAATAAAATAGCAAACTTCCATATTCGATTGAAAACATAAGCATTTCATTTCAAAGGATGATATTTACACAATAAATATCCAACTAATATACTAATTAAAAGGAAATTGGTAAATATTCTATCACAATTTGTCAAATAAAGTCAAATTTGTTTTCAAATGTCTAAATAAAGTATCTGATATAAGATACTAATATGCTGTAGCGGAATATATTTGATATCGGTCATCCTTGGTAGAAAAATAAAATATCGCCAAATTATTTGGCGAACATAATTTAATTCCTTTCAAAAATCATGGTTATTTTAACAACTTATATTAAGAGAGCGATGAATTATATAAAACAATATTTCGTACAATACATATTACGAAAATAAACATCTGGCATGTATATTTTCGTAGTATGTTTTTAATCGCCAAATACAAAAAACGCCAAAGATGACACAGTTTTGAAATTTAAAATTTTGTCAATTTGACAGCAAAATAACTCAATCTAACACAGGGATACGATAGCATATCTATACCCAAATACGGGTATTAAAATCGGGAAATAATTTTCCTCGATTTTTAATTATTTTTTACAAAAAAATACAATGGACGATTGATATAGGGAATCTTTTTCTTGCATCCACGGACGGTCAGTGACGTCACACTTCGCTTACGTATTTGGAAACAGGATCTTCGATAGTCTTAAAAAAAAGTATTTTGGTGAAATGAAGTGAATCGTTATTTACTTCCTCTTACCCATAGGGTCGAGAAAGTATTGTTTTAGGGTCAAATTTTCGAACGTGAGTTTTTGTTATACTTACATGTTCTGAGGACCCCTGAATACGAAAATCACGTTTTTAGCGAATGGTCTCTGTCTGTCTGCGTGTCTGTTATCAGCATATCTCAAGAACAAATAGTAGCAGAAATTCCAAACTCGGTATTCTAAATGTGTATCATATAGGGATGCTACAGTAAGCTTTTCGTTAAGATGAAGCAAATGGTTCGTGTACAGGGACATTCAAATACATTACGTGTATGGGGGAAATTGTAGGTAAGTAGAATTTAACATCTATACACTGCACTAAACCAAATGAAACGAATACATATTTTTTGTAATAGAGATAGTCAACTGGGAAAATTTTTTTTGTGTATGTAGGAGCCTCGCCTCCCCCCCTGGGGTAGATGTCCTCCCTCGAGTGAAGTAAATTTTCATGATGGGTATCTTTCAAAAGAGCTGACCAATACCTTTAAAACGAATGGTTGAACCATCGATCTACGATAATTTAAAATAAAGTTATTAATTTCTTTCATTTTTAACATTTTTTTTTTTTTTTTTTTTTTTTTTTTTACTTTAATATTGAGAATAAATTCAACTTTTTTTTTGGATATTTAGTGTTATACTATTTCTCTAATATGGAAATCGTCTGTATTATCATACAAGATAACTTTTTTAAATAATAATTTTAATAAATCATTTTTTTTAAACTGAATTATTTTTTAATAACCGAATTAAATTCTATATAAAAGTAGGTGCATTAATGAAACGGGGGGTTGAGGGGGGCCAGAACTAATTATCATATGAAACTCTTCCGAAGCCTAATTTGAATTGTTTAACATAGGTTTACATAACAGTACTCTTTATCTTACCTCTTAATCTCCAACCTGTACTTATAGCATTAAATTTCAGGGTAAGAGAAAGTCGTGTGAGTGACACACTAGATTATTCTTATTATGAGGACTTTAAATAGAGCACTTAACGGAACACTGGGATGTGTTGTTGCTGTTGTGTTTTCGGGCCTATATTTTTTGTCAACCAGCAGTTTTTTTTTATTGTCATTCATATTTATTGATCGGGTGGAATTTTTTTAATTTCAGAACGAAAATTATAAAATATCGAAACACATTTGATTTATAAACAAAAACTGAAAATACATTTAAATGATCACGTGGTAATCTTCATGATCTAAACATTGTTTTCAAGATTTATCGCTCACATTCCGCCATTTTTTGACGGGGTTATATACTAGTAGGAATATATTTATGTCCACCATGTGATGTGTACATAATTTTTAGAAACTATACAGGGCTGCCATTATTTAAGTAATAACATTCTTTTTCGTTGTTAGTGGAAGGGCTTTACAGTGATATTTTACCATGTCCAGAAAAGCTTCTCAGGAATTGAAATTAATTCCTCATAGCCATATGGTAAATAATGTATTTTTTGAGCTAAATATGCATCGCTCTAGTTTTTTATATATTTAGACGTTTTGAGACTTCCTGAATACCGAAGTCAAGTTTTTAACGTTTCATCTTTGTCTGTGTCTGTTAGAGTAAATTAAAGAAATAATAATAATTTCAGGCGATCCTAATGCTGTATTTTGAAGTTAATGTCTTTGTTACTAGAAATGTTTTATCAAGATTGGTAAGTTTCAAGGAATGTTGGTGTGAAAGTTGTCTGAATAATTTTAAATGAACTTTTGAATTTAATAACAGGTTTGAATTTTATATAAATTTAGGTACGGTAATGAAACGGGGGGTTGAAGGGCACGGTAGCCCCCTCACACAGAATTACTTCTGAAATAAAGCTATTCCGAAGCCTAATTTGAATTGTTTTAGAAAAGGTTTCCATAACAGTACTCGTTATCTTACCCCTTAATCTCCAATCTGTATCTATAGTGTTAAATTTTAGGATAAGAGAAAGTCGTGTGAGTGACATACCAGATTATTTAACTACGAATGGCTGCAGTTGCCATAGATGAAATAATGTGTACAGAACTATCACCCAATGCTCTAGACAAGAGGTTTTAGATTTCAAGAAGAATCTGGCAACAGCCATTAGAATGGTGTTGGAAGAGAAGTGCATGAGCAGTGAATCGAAATTTGATTTGATTTATGAAAGTTCTTATTTCTTTATTCCATTTTTTTAAATTTTATTTTTATGTATTTATTTTTTTTGTGATTTATGTCAGCTCTAAAATGCAATCATATTTTAAATGTAAAACAGAATACATTTTAATTATTTGCAAATGGCTGTTTATTTGTTAAAGCATGTATTTATTACATTTATTTGGCAGTAAAGGATCGTAAATAATCAACATTTCTTAAAATTACCTCACATTTAATCCTTTATTATCAGCATGGTAATCCTTTATTATCAGCATTACGATCTTAGCCATCATCAGAAAGGACATCATTTCTTCATTTCTTCACCGATCATGACCCTTAGAACCCAAAACAATCCTCCGTTCAAAAGTTTATATATAGTATATATATATATATATATATATATATACACATACTAAGCGACAAAAAAAAAAAAAAAGCTGCACTTGGATATTTCCCTTTTTTCTTTCTGTAATCGCCAATTTTATTGTTTCAGAAGTAAATTTTTGAACAGATTTTATGACATTGTGTTCCGCGTGCAATTTAGGATTGAGCCAAGTATTAAAAACAAGATGCAATTGTTCGGAAAATTGTAATTTTAGAAAGTAATTAAAAAATGGCAAGAATAAGGCAATTTACGATACCACAAAAAATATTAATTTTAGAGCGAAAAAAAAAAATTAGTATGTGGTGTAATTAAATGTTAATAAAATATTAGTGATCTGGTTTTTAGCAAGATATAATATTTTTTGACTGTTTAAACTGCACATTTGTCCTTAGGCAGCCACGTTACGCATCCAGTCGAGATGACCGCAAGTTAAAAAGCCAGCGCTTAAAAAATCAGTTTGTATTACATTTAGAACTTAGCAGGGATTCAGAAAAAGTGTTTAGTAACATAATTTATCTAAATACAGTAAAATAACAATTAAACAAAGCAGGTTTAATTGCCAGAAAATCTGAAAATAAATCATTCTTAAAGAAAAGAATTAGAAAACCAAGACATTAGAGAGTTCAAAAAATTAAAAAATGATCAATTTATTACTGGGCTGAAGTTGTTCTCTCGGATGAGTTAAGTTTAACTTAATTCGAACTGAAGGAAACAAGCATATCTGATCTCGAAAATGTGACTGACTTAATGAAAATCGCACTTTTAAAACAACGACATATTCCCCGTACATTAAGATACGAAGATGCATAATTTTTCGGTGAGTCTGGTAAATTTTCATGTTCAAGGGATCAATTAACCCGAAATAAAACTTGGCCATTAAAAAACTGTTACCTGGCCGACTACTTTTGGGGTATTCAGACTCTTCCTTAATCAGCATTTCAAGACGATAATTCACCTTGTTATATGGCGTTTATGATACATTTATTCGATTGAAGTTATTAAAATTACTTATCCATTCCCATGAGCATCTATAAATTTATAAGTTATCATAACTTTTTTTACTTAAAATTAAATCCCACAAAGAATATCACAGGATTTCTTCTTTATTAGACCAGAAAATTGTCCTCAATCCGCTCGGAAATATTTAGTCTATAAAAGAGGGTGGGGATTAGAAATTTGTGGCCTACAACTTTGAAAGAACTAGAAAAAAATATTTATGATATTTAGCACAGTGAAATTTCTGAGTTTCATGTTAAAAAAATGTAAAATACTATGCTATTGCGCATTAAAGCAGTTATTCCATATAAAAGCGGAATTATCCAATCCAGAATGCATATTTTTATTAAATAATTGTTTAGATTTAACAAATAAATAGTTTTATTTCATATATTAAAATAGCACTTGTTTATTTCATATAATAAATCATGATAGAATACAAAGTATATGTTTATTATTTTAAAAAGAGAATTTTATATAGATTTTTATTAAATACTTAATAGAGTGTAATAAAACGAATTATTAAATGGAAAATGTACATAGGTATCATGTTATGACTTCCGTATTATACAAACATAACAATTTTATCTGTTGCAATCATTAGTTTTTAAATTATTACAAACGCAAAAGGTATAAGTCAATGTTTTGGCAGTGCGGCTTTTTTTTTTTTTTTTTTTTTGTCGCTTAGTGTATACAGAGGGAGAGAGAGAGAGGTATATGTGTGTGTATATATATATACATATAGACGTATAACGCTTTTTCCCATGAACACGTTGTGAACACGATAACAGGAGTAATTTTTATTTAAATTTTACCAGCTCGGTTTATGTTGTGAGGACAGTAAAAATCTCAGTCGAGTTCGCAGGTGGGGTATCCAGCTCAAAGGAGGTGAAAATTTTCATTTGCCCATAATTTCTTTAATATTGAAAATAGGGGAAAACTTCAAATCAGGCGAATTACCGCCTTCCCCTAAAGAACAATTTTTGTATTAAAACATTTTCGATAGCTTCAATTGCTCAAAAGTTACAAGTTAAAAAGTGATTTTTCGTCAATTGTAATGAACCCGACATTTTATATAGCTTTAATTGCTTAAATTTATCGTCTGATGTTTACGTCACGTGGAAACGATAGGTAAACAATCTGGTGTGTCACTCACACGATTTTCTCTTACCCAGAAATTTAATACTGTAGAGGCGGGATCTCATTAAAAATGCCAATTTAGTGTAACAATATTTATTATCCTTACACACACGACAAATAAACAAACAAATATTTACAGGAGAACGGTTAAATTGTATAGATTAAAGGCCAGAGTTATAAAGGCCTTCTATATAATGTGATTTTATTGCCGTCAGCCATAGCGGCAAAAACTTCGACCACGCTTCACATCCACACATCCACACATCCACAGTCACTTGTCTCGAATGTTTTTTGGCTCTTCTCAACAGGATCAAGAGGTGGCGCTTCGGTTGCAGCATTAGAGCGCTACAATACTATAAATACAGGTTGGAGATTAAGTGGTAACATAACGAGTACTGTTATATTAACCTATGTTGAAAAAATTTAAATTAGGATTCGGAAAATTTTATATAATAATTAGTTCTGTGTGAGGGGGCTACCGCCCCCCTCAACACCCCGTTTCATTACTGCTCTTATACTTTTATAGAATTTAAATTTGTTATTAAAATTAAAAGTTCGCTTAAAATTATTCAGACAACTTTCACACACAACATTCCTTGAAACTTATAAGTCTTGATCAATCTTTTCTAGCAACAAACTTATATTAATTTGAAATACAACTTTTGGATCTCCTGAAATTATTCTTTTTTAAGTTACTCTAAGAGACACAGACAAAGATCAAACTTTAAAAAACTTAACTTCGGTAATCAGGAAGCCTCAAAACGTGTAAATAAACAATTACTTTAAATTCCTAAGCGGCTTTTCTGGACATGGTAAAATATTATAGTAAAGCACTTCCACTAACAATAAAAAAGAATGCTATCACTTAAATATTTGTAGCCCTGTATATCTTTTGAAGAATATATACACACACATTGTGCACCTAAATATAATCCTATAGCAATAATATACCGCACAACCTGAAATGCGCTTCCATCAGTTTTCAGCTATTGTCGCACTATAATCTAGCTCTTTTCTATAATTTATACTTACGTTATATTTCTACTGTTCTATCCCTGTAAATTAACAGTGAATGATTTCACTGCCATAATCTAAGTTAAACTTGTTTTTACGCATATAAAAAATATATATTCATTTCATTTGGTTTAGTGCAGTCTAAAGATGTTAAACTCTACATACCTGAAATTTTCCCCATAGTCGTAATGTATTTGAATACTCTTGAGTGTCCTTGTACACGAACCGTTTACTTTATCTCAACGAAAAGCTTAGTGTAGCATCCCTGTATGATACACATTTAGAATATCAAGTTTGGACTTTCTGCTGCTATTTGTTTTTGAGATATGCTGATAACAGACAGACACACAGACCAACCGCTAAAAACATGATTTTCGGATTCAGGGAATCTCAAATATAACAAATATAACAAAATATAACAAGTAAATATAACAAAACTCACTTTTGAAAATTTGACCCCAAAACAATACTTTATCTACCTTATGGGGAAGAGAAAGTTAAAATGAACTTAAAAACGAATAATTTCAGGAGATCCAAAAGTTGTATTTTCAAATTAATATAAATTTGTTGCTGAAAAAGTTTGATCAAGACTGATAAGTTTCAAGGAATTTTGAGTGTGAAAGTTGTCTCAATAAATTTAAGTAAAATTTTAATTTTAATAACAGATTTAAATCCTATATAAATATAAATGCATTAATGAAACGGGGGTTTGGGGAACGATATCCCCCCTCACACACTACTGATGGTCATATAAAACTCTTCCGATGCCTAATTTGAATTGCTTTAACATAGGTTTACATAACAGTACTCGTTATGTTACCTCTTAATCTCCGACTAGTATTTATAGTATTAAATTGCAGGGTAACAGAGAGTCGTGTGAGTGACACACCAGATTATTTATTCTTTAAAATACTGATATTGAACCAACAGTTATGTGGATTTTAAATAAAACTTATAATTTTTTTTCACCTTGGGTAGGGTGAGGCTGTATCCCAATGGCCTCCCCCCGGATTCGCCATTGCTGGGATTGTATACCATGACTTCTATTTGTTGAGTGATTATGAGCTTGAATCTAAAAAAATTGAAACATTTACTGACCAATAAATCTGGTCTAAAATTCTAAGTAAAATGAATAAAACCTTTTTGTTTTTGAAAATTAAATTTTCTGAAAACAGAATAACCACGTAAATAATGCGATGTATTTGAACAAAGCCATAGGCTAAGTATGTGTTAATGCGTATGTAAGATTTCTTTACTTTTGTAATATTAACGCAATTCATCTGTTTCTTAGCATATTTTCTAAATACGTGGCCCAACTGCAAAACCTCATAAAATGAAATCGAGCCCCGTAATGAGTGACGGTATATGTACAGTCGGTAACAAAAGTCTCCGAACACTAGCAAAAATTCCTATAGAAAAAAAGTACATTTAATACAGGTTTTTTTAAATAAATCCTCGTCAAATCCTGTTTTTAGACTAAGAACAGGATTCGACAAGGATTTATTTCACAAAACTCTATTAAGTGTATTTTTTTATATAGGAATTTTTGCTACTGTTCGGAGACTTTTGTTACCGACTGTATAAGCAGAACACTATTTATTATCTGTCTAATTTAGGTATTATTTAAATACATTTGTGAAATATATTAGGGACTTCCTTGATACGTCATATTTTTAAAATAAAAGTTTAGATCAGCAGTTTTTATATGATTCTTAATTAACCTATGAAACTGCTGTGCCTTTTATGTGATATGAAAAAAGTGATATGATTTAATTTGTTTTCTCTGTATCATAATTCAGTTGATTTTAAAGACAAAACTATGTAGTTTTCTCTGATAATCTCCAACTTTCTCTTGACACGAGCTACCTTTTTAGAGATATTAACGATTTTACACTAATTTTCGTGACGTCTGTATTTATGCATGTGTGTGTTATGTATCTCGCATAACTTAAAAATGGTTGCACATAGAACTTTTCAAGTTGATATATAGGCTTGTCATAACATCTAGTTGTCCCCTCCCTTTTTAACCTTTTCACGATTTACCCTTTCGGAGATATTTACGAAAATTTTGTTCATAATGACTAAAAATACTAAAGTTTTCGCCATTATATATGACCTATAGTCATAGAGATTTCAAAAGAAGTGAATGAGAAATCCCGTAATGGTATTGTTATGAACGCTATCGAAATTTTTCCGTGTAAAAAGTAATTCGTAAAGACATAAGCAGGTTCCTGTCGACGAATGCATTTTATTCAATGAATATTCTAGAAACAGTTGAATAAAACTTATTTTTGTACAACAAAAATAAATATTCAACGAGTACTCTCAAAACAGTCCAATGAAACAGTCGTTCGTACAATAGAAGTCAAGCAAAAGTGTTAAATACGAGAAGGAATATTGCTAATTCAGAAGCAATGTTTAACTATACAGTTCGAAGTCTGAATAGAATTTGAATTCATTGAGAGACTTGTTAGTGGTTTATAGAATTTTCAAGGTAGTTCAATGCTAAAAATCAATGAATCATTCTGAAAAATTCCAAAACTCGACTCCTATTGATGTTAGAAATTTCAAATTTTGGAAATCTAAAACTATAGTTTTTCCCCAAATTGGGACACTAAATTGTGTTATTGCTTAATTCAACGCCTACATTTGTAGAAAAAAAAAGAACTGCCATCTTTTTCTACTTTTACTGTAATACCTTATAGAAAGTAGTACGTAAAGAAAGAGGGAAGTTCTATATTGCAACGTTCAATAATGACTCTTTTATATAGCTTACGAAAAACTTAGTTCAGCGCTGGAAAACAATGGCTCCTTCTGGAAAATTCCAGAACTCTCTTCTTATTGAAACTACAGCTTCCAAACTTTGGCAAACCTAAACTACAATATTTTGCCAAATTTAGTCTCCAAGTAGCCAAATTTGACTCAAAATTACCAAAATCAACGCTAAGTCTAAAATTTGCTTTGGTGATAAACTTGGCGAGATTAGCCCCCAAATTTAATGGAAAGTTTTAATTCAGGATAGCTAAAATTAGTAAACCTTTCAAAATTTTAACGAAGTTGATTGTTTTGGTATAATGTATCGTCTATCGCCATTAATTTTGTCAAAAAGAGAACAAAGTAGGACATATACACTCTAGACTTGAGCGAATTCTATCGATCTTTAAGGAGACAGCACCTTTGATTTGGCACCACTGAAGCTTTCATATGAAAGCTTATACTTCATTTTAATGTTTATAAATCGAACTAAATTAAGTTTGTTCATTAAAATTTGTATTCAAGCAACAATTCTTCAATTTTTGTACAGATTTTACATATTTAAAATCTTTGAATTACGTGTTCTCAATTTACATTTTTTCACGTTTTCATGATCTTCAAAATCCTAAAACTTGCACATTAGTCCCCTTTAAATATAGTGTCCAGCAAAGCTGGCAAAGCATTTGTTGGTTCACTACCTTAACTGATTTCACATTCCGTCATTTTTGACGGGGATATATACTAGTATTTAATAGTAGATAACATTTTCTTCAAGAAATATTTTCATACGATTGCAATCTAAAAATGTTAAAATGAATCTACGTAAACTTTCGCCCAAATGTGACGTATTTAATTATTTTTGCATGTCCCTGAACACGAATTATTTGTCCTACAAATAATTCATATTATTATTTAATCGTAGTTACAGTAGACTCAGTGCGTTTAGAATTTCTTGGTATTCTAAACACATTTAAAATACAGAGTTTAGATTTCTTGTTAATGTTCGTTCTTGAATTATGCTGGTAACAAACAGACAATTTTCAATTTAGGGGATCCCAAGAAACGTAAATTTATCAAAAAGTCTATTTAAAAAATTTGTTACAAAAAACAACAATTTCTCAACAATATACACATTGTTGCCAAATTTAGGGATGTTTTTATTCAATATCCGCCACTAAAATATAATTGTAATGGATGCCTAAACAGTTTAAAGTCGTCTATTATGTGCATCAAATATCACTCTTCAAAATTATTAGTGACAGTGGAATAAAAATGTTCCTAAATTTCTCAACACTCTACGGATAAGAGAAAATGAAAAATGAAATTTTTATATTCCATTCAAAGCATAAATATTGTATTTATTTATTTCAGTTTTGATATTGCTACTTGAAAACGTAATTTTTCAGTTTATTTTATTATGTAAATACGACTATTTATTTAAAGATATTTTTCCCTCTGCAACACTCAATATCCCGAAGGAAAAAGCCATACTAATGCTTTTCTTAAATTTGTTTTACTTGATTGTTATTTGTTTCCCACAATTGTACATTATTAAACGTAGGTTAACTTTATTATTCTGCATTCGCTTCTGGAACTGCGTCCGTGATAAATAATTAATCATTCACAACAGAAAATACCACCACCACAACAATTATGTTATCTTTTAACACATTTTACTCTTGAATATATGATAGCTTCCCTTCAATAATGATACATAATGTAATAAGTTTTAAGACCCCACCCCAAAATTTTCAGTATATTAATAGTTTTCTGCAGAGACGTTTTAGTTGTTCTGTAGAACGTTTTGCGTTTCTATTTGTACGCGCTCTTTGGTAAGTAATATACATGATTATATTACAAAATTTATTCAGTATAATTTAATGAGCTTTTTATTATGCATTTTATTTTGTTTATTTTAAAGATTATACAAAATAATCCTTTGACTAGTTAAAAGTAATGAAATATATTATTTTTTTAATCGCTATATATTTAGAGACTTTTCTTTCGAGGTGAGGGGTTGTTTTATACATTTTGAGAAGTAATTCATAAAAAGAAAATAAATAAATAAAGTCCCTCGAAATTATGCAGGTTATTTTAAAATCTTAAACAAATTTCTTAAAAATAAAATTGTACTGTCTTCATTCTCTCTCAAAAGCATTATAATTTATTTTCCTTACATTATTAGACTCTTTTTTTCATTTGAATAAATTATAGAAAATTCTGATCATTTTATTAATTGTAAATAAATATAAAATGTACATTAAATATAACTGAAAAATGTTTCTATTCGAACTATTTGTGGAATCAGGGCTTAAAAGATCTTTTTAAAATACAAAAACCAAAAAATAAATATAAAAAAAATCTAAAAATTGTATGTGTGTTTGAATATTTACCGAAACGTCAGTGGAGTCCTCTATGTGGAGACTAAAAAAAATTTGGGGTTCTGTCTGTTTGTGTGTCTGTCTGACTTGCGTTAGCGACCGCAAAAATCACCCTATGATTTCTACTTGGTACACATGTTCATGAGCCCCACGAAATTAGCTGCACAGTTTTGGGAGTTTTGGGTGTATAATCTATTTGTAGTTCGTGTATAACGACACACCGAAGTTTTCTTATCATTACGGCCTATACTGGGCAGAATTTGTATGTATCGTGGTAGCGGCCGCAAAAATCACGCGATTGAATTGGTATACACGTTCAGGCTCTGTATAGAAATCGCTGTATAATTTTTTATGTCCATATTTTTTTATGGATCTTCTACGGGGACACACCCAATTCTTTTTTTTTCTTTTATCATTACGGCCTATGGGGTGAATTTCGTTTAAATGCATTTTAACATCGTTACTCTGCGTTCAATTAACAAAAGGAAATTAGCATATATTATAGAAATGATTAAACTCCTGTTTTTTGTAGGTTAAGTACAGCCTATAGATATTAAATTATACTTATTTGACCCTTCCTCAATTGACGTAATGTATTTGAATTCTCTTGGATGTCCTTGTACACGAATCATTTGCTTGAACTCAACGAAAAGCTTAGTGTAATTTTCTGTATGATACAGATTTAGAATATCGAATTTGGAATTCCTGTTGCTGTTTGTTTTTGAGGTATGCTGATAACAGACACACTGACAGACACACACAGAGATCAGCCACTAAAAACTTGTTTCTCGGATTCAGGGGAACTCAAATGTGTAAATATAACAAAAACTCAACTTCGAAAATTTGACCCAAAACTAATACTTTCTCTACCATATATATAGATAAGAGAAAGTAAAGAGGAAGTTTGTTATATATAAAAGAATCCAGTCGTGCTTAATTAACATTTAACAGACGAGTTGTATTTTCTCTGTCTGTAAAAAGTTTCTGGAACTTTTTTAAAAGAATTAAATAAACATGTAGGAGAGAGTGGGGATGAATGAGGCATTTTTCATGTTTTTATTAATAACGTTCACCATATGTAGTTCAGAATTTTGTAACACTGCTCACAAGTACACTTCAGTAATCAGTTACATATAAACAAACTAACTTTAATAAAAAGTTATCATTTTTAATGAATAATAATTTTTTACTTTCCGAACACTATAGTGAGGAAAGTATTGTAATCATGTCAAAAATCCGAATTCGAGATTTTGATGTTTCTATACGTTTCGAGGTCCAACGAGTCCGTTTTCACTATTTTTACGATGATGTATGTATGTGTGTGTGTATGTGTGTACGTATGTGTGTATGTCTGTGAGTGAACACGCTAGCGTCTAAACGCTTTGTCCGAATAAGCTGAAAGTTGGTACGTATATTGTAAGTCACCATAGTACGAACCCTATAGATTTTGGTGAATCTAGCACTTTTAGTTTTTTTACAGGGACACAAAGAAAAATTCTTTATCATTATGGCCAAGAGACCAAAATCTTAAAAGTGCGATAGCATCTAAACGCCTTATTCAATTCAGCAAAAACTTTATACACATATTATAGGTCATAGATACTCAATCTGTATAGATTTTGGAGAATCTAGCACTTATAGTTTTTTTACAGGGACACAAAGAAAAATTCTTTGCCAAATTTTTAAAAGTGTGATAGCGTCTAAACGCCTTATTAATCTCAGTAAAGAATTTGTACACATGTTATAGGCCACATTTGAACGAACTGTATAGATTTTGGTGAATCTAGCACTTACAGTTTTTTTTTACAGGGACACAAAGAAAAATTCTTTATCTTTATGGCCTATGAGACCAGCGACAGCATCTAAACGCCTTATTCAATTGAGCTGAAAATTTGTATGAATATTATAAATCACTGTTGCACTAACTATAAGCATTTTGGTGAATCTAGCATTTATAGATTTTTACAGGGACACAACGAAAAATTCTTTATCCTTATGATCTAAGGGCTCAAAGTTCAGTAGCGTTAAATAAAACCTCGTGTGATATATGGAGAAAAATACTCAAACACTCTGTTATGGTTTTCTCTTTTTTGTTTGTTTAGCAACTCCTCTTTCTTTGTTTTATCTACAAAACTGTTAGTTACTCAATGTTCGGAAAGTCGAGTGGAGTCACTCCAGATTTTTTTTACATGCATGTGCATTGTCCCATTCATTCCCACATATGGGGATGAATGGGACAGGACTGGAGATAACAAAGAAAAGAAAACAAAATGGAAAGTAAATAAATTTTTAAAGTTAAATTGGTTTATGTGATTTTATTACAAACTATGAATTTACTGAAATTAACATAAACTGATGTATTGACTCAAATTAACATCAAAAGGCAAAAGTCCTTTGGTTCGCACAGTTCCTAGTGCTCTTTAATCTAATAAGATCTAATCTAAAAATAAATAAATAAATAAGACACTAGAAAGATATAAATTATTATAACAGAGCACAAATTATCCAGATCATATTTTTCCCTGACTGATTGGGAAAAATCAGCATTCTATTCTTTATTACATTAAAAATCACCAGGATTTATTTAATTAGCTTGATTGAAATTGTGATTTTAATCAAATTATTATTAGTTTATTTATTTATTTGTTTTTTAATTATTGATTTAAGTTGCATTGAATATTCCAACTTATAATTTTTGTAATCATAATTATTACAACCATAATCAGAACAATTAATTTCAATCGCTACTTTTATAATTCCATGTTATAACTACTGAACTACAAGGTTATAAAAATAGTGAAAATTTATTTAAGATTTGTTTTAATATAATTCTTGAGCACAATTATAAATTAGCACATAGTGGGGAATGTCCCATTCATCCCAACCACCACATGATCATATACATCAGGAAATAGGGTTAATGAACAATTGTCAATATTCTTATTGAATATCATATACAAAATAAAAGTTTATGCCTTTTCACCATATAAGAGTTATATTAACTTTAAGTAAATAGTTAATGTCTTAACTACTACCTAATTAATTCAGTAAAAACTTACTTTGGCAGCTGAAACAGACACTTTAATTTTTTTCTGACCTTCTATGGATAGCACAATTCTGAAACTACACTTGATGAATGACCTCAGTACTACCATATATCAGAAAAAATTTCAAGTTTCCAGTGCTTACAAAACAGAAAAATCTAGCTATTGTCCCTTTCGTCCTGCGTCCCATTCAACCCCACTCTTCCGTATATATATGAGCGCTGTAGTTTTATTGAATAAGTGCATTTTTTGAATAAAATTGTATAATGTTTTTATTTATATGTCTAGTAGTCCTTATGAATATGATATTTTTATAAAACATCCACTCTTGCGAAGTGGAAAGTGCATAATTGACATATCATATTCAATAACTTATCCACGTAAACTCGCCCTTTAAAACAGAAAACGTAAATGGCATTACCTAAAAACGTAGATTTACGTGGCCCGTCCGTTAAGTGTTATATTCTGTCTGAAAGAGCTTATTTATTTATTTGTTCATTCATTAGATGATTTTATGTTATAGAAGAAATGGATCGCAATAGCTCCATTCCTGCATCCGAAATCATCAACATTCACGAAAAAACTAACAATGACGTTTCCAAGAAGAAGACATCTATAAAGTCTTACACAATTAAAATATTTCAAGAGTCGACCATCGGCATGGTATCCAGCATTTTTACAACCCACAGCAGATATAGAAGATATTTGAAATCTTTTCTGCTAGCATTGTGTATTTCAGGATTTTTATATCAGTCTATTACATTTCTTAACCATGTATTAGAATATACGTCAATTATGGACGTTTCAATAGAAAGGCCTGAAGAGTATAACAAACCAGCAGTTACATTTTGCATCAACAATCCGTAAGTTTGACATTTTTTCTTTATATTTAAAGATTTTTACATGTACAAGATATTTAGTAAGAATTAAAACAACTTCAGGGTCTGATTATTTTTTAAAATTCAAAGTATAAATTATATATTAAAGTATTTTAATCATTGAATTGCAAAATAAAATTAGATTCATAACAACTTAATCAGACCCAAGACTGGTTCGTAGATAATAACAAAAAAAAAAAAGTTACTTATTAAAAGAAAAAAAAAAAAAAAAAAAAGAAAAGAAAAAGAAAAAGAAAGAAAGGAAGAAAAAAGAAAAGGAAAATTAGTATGTTGTTAACATTATTTTTTTATATTTTCTTTTCCGATTTCGCATAATTTAATCCAAAATACTAACTGTTTTTATTTAAAATGAAAATAAAATGAATTACTTTATTTAAAATTATCACTGTTCTATGATTTAGCCATTCATTTTAAAGGTATTAACAAATTCTTACGAAAGATATTATTATTGAAAATTCATACACCAACGGAGGTTGGGGGGGGATGGGGGAGCAGTGATGGTGATAAATATACAAAAAAAAAAAAAAAAAAAAAATTATTGACTGGTTATTACACTGCTGGCCATCCGAAATGCAACACTGAGAAGGATTGCAGATATCAGAATGATATTTATTGGCACACACATTATGGTAGGAAGAACAATTGATTAAATTTTCAGGAAATTTGGAGTGATATATACTACTAAAATTTGAGCATTTCATGACACTTTTTGCTTTTATTTTTTTAACTAGAAATAAATAGATGTGTTATGATTTATAACACACTTACACATTCACACTTCATACATAGTCTTTTTTTTTTTTTAATAAATGATAACCAGGTGTAAGTACTTTTTAATGATTATTTTGGACACATTAATGATTAAATTTTTTTACAAATCAAATGTTTTAATAATCGTTACAGATTCACACATATTTAATTGTCCATGTTTTTTGTTTGTTTTTCTCTCCTAAATTTCTTTTTCAATACTTCTTTTGTGGTATTTATAGGTTTCATCTGGCCTTCTTTTCACACATTCACGCACATTTTTTATCATGTTACACCTTCTTTTTACACTTAATATAAAATTTACTTAAGCTTTGTTGGTAAATTGTTGAACAATCAGTTTGCATGATTGATATGTCTTAGCTTAAATCTGTAAAAAATATTCACTCTAGACTCTTGCACAGATGATTATTTTTTTCCCTCTTATTACAATTAAAGCATAAACATTCCATTTTTAACATTTTTAAATTATATGATTATTAAAAGTATACTTCACACTTTTATACATGTGAAAGCAAATTTTCATTTATATATATATAGGTATATATAAAGTAATACTAAAGAGAATTTTGCATTACACTACACAGATTTAACATGCACATTGTTTTTACCTCATGCATTATTTTATGTCACTTTATTAAAGCAACATTTTCACATTTTATCAATTATTCATTTTCTCTCACCTATGTAGACACCAACAATTATTTGAGTAGATATTTTATGTTAATTCTTATCATACTACATGTGTGCCTCGTGTAATATTCTTTGTAGATCTTTATATTTTTACATTTTTAAAGAAAATTACACTCTTATAAGGGTAATATCATTTAGTTTGGTAATAAATATTTTATCTCATGAAACCGCAAGAACATATAAAAATTTTCTCCCTTCGTAAAACATTTTCTGAGTGAAGGGGAGAAATATATGATGTAGAAATCACATATGTTTTTAAATTTTTATATTCCTTTTAATTCAAATCTAGTTTAACGCTTTATGTAATAATTTATTCGTGTATTCAATATTAATGTTTAATAACCGCCGAATTGTTGCTTCATCAATAAAATAATAAAAAAAGAATTGTAAACGAGAACTACTCTGCAAGTAAAATCTCATAATCGTTTCGTCTCATAAAAAATAACAAATGCCTTATTTCACATATGTTCTTCCTAAATTATAGTCTAATTTGCTAACATACTTTTATTCATTTTGTTATATGTATCTTTGAACAGAATTAAATTATAGCTATATTTTATGTATCTGTCCGTTGCGGTTTCTCATTTCTCATCAGAAAGTTTGACGAAATTTTGGGGTTATCATATAATGGCAGTCCTGCTTCGGGTATTCAAAATTATTAGCTCTTTCTGAGCAGTTTAGACTTTTTCTTGAATGGATTTAATTTATTCACTTAAACTGGCTTCCATCTCCCCCCCCCCTCTCCTATTTCTATTCTGTCATTTCTCATCTCTTTTTGGTCTGCTTTCAAATCATTTATCTACGCATTTTCAAGAAATTTCGACGTATCGCAGACGATTTCTTCCTTTTCTGAAATTGCTGGTGTGATTAAAAAACGGAAAAAAGTAATAAAGTCTGACTTTTAACATATAAAAGTAAATTATCGGTATAAGAAGCATAGCTGCACTGCGCGAAAGAAAATCAGTTTTGTGTCTTATAGGCAAAGTCTTAAAAGATGCATTTGCTGTTGTTGTTGTTGTTGTCCTTGCTAAAATGAAAAAAAAAAAAAAAAAAAAGTTAGCTTTATTTTAAACTAGTATATAACGTCATCAAAAATGACGGAGTGTGAAATCAAAGAAGATAGTGAATCAACGAAGGCTTTGCCTGCTTCGCTGGTCACTATATTTAAAGGAAATTCTTTATATCGCTTTATAAACAAAATTAAAAAAAAAAAAAAATCACGAAATTGCTCAAAAGCTCGCTTCCTGTCCCCAATGCCTTCGGAAGCAACCCACTCATTCGCAGACTCTTGGGTGCCTGTGACAATAGCTTATCAGTGGTGTAATAAAGTTCTTGCGCTAAAGTTCCCATGGAAATTTCTCTCAAGCAAGCAAGATGAATAACCGCAATACGCCAGGAAAATAGATAAAGAAGGCCGTAAATAAAAACAATCTTCTTAACTGACAGCACTTTATTTTCAAATCAAACATCACAGCTATGGGTTAAAAATTATTCGATAGTTCAATTAACAAGATACATAAAAATTATTGTCTTTGAGACATTCAGGTGGTGTAAAACTAATTTTCAGGTAGAGAGAGAGAGTTATTTGATTACGTGTTAATCAAGTCAGATTAGGAGCGGATTCTGAAGTTGACTCTATTGGAATCCAGATCTGACTGCTGAATTACGCCAAGAATTTTGAAAAAGTGCCAAATTTTATAGCCAAAGATATTCCATTGTTTCTAGAACAATTTAATATAAATATTTTGAATTTATCAAGTTCGTTACAACAGTTTATGCCAATGCTTGTGCCAAATATTATCGCCAGAAAACCGTTATTTAAGGGAGACACTCAGACTAGGATTTATTGCACATCCTGTGATAAAAAAAATATAATTACCCTTTAATGATATCATAATGTAAATTATAGCCTAATTTATTTATAACAAAGTGGACTTGCGCAATTTTAAAGAATGAAAATGTAATTATATATCCAACGGTTTATAAACAAAATAATATTTTTTTATATTTTATTTATTAAATGATTTAGGAAAGATTATTATTCTGAGAGATGTCATTTAAAAGGAGTATGTTTTTATTCTCAGACGATTTATTAATAGCATAAGGGATAAAGTATTATTAGAATTAAGATATTTATTATAGACAAAAACGAATAAATAAAAGTAATTTAGAATTTAGTTATCTATTTTTATTAGCTATTTAATTTATTGAAAATATAATAATTATTTATTGCTTTTATTTAAAGTTATAATTAAAACTCATATATTTGAAGGAACGACTTCACAAGTGGGCTTCCATTTGGGTGCTTATCAGATGACAGTTTCGAAACGGACAGTAACAAAAAAATTGAAGTAGGAATTTTATACTTAAACCCCAGTTACATATGAACAACACGATACCTGGTGTACATAATATTTTCTTTCACGTTATTTTCTACATTTATTTGATTTATTCGATCAACTATAAATCGACAACAATTTCACGCCAAATATAATATTACAATATGCTATGATCGGCTACATCTATCGCATGAGACAATTTTTTGTGGTTATAATAGTAGTTGAGTTAGTTAACAGTAGTTGGTATATAGAAAAATAAATAGTTAAATATGTAAATCTGATCATAGTACAGCCTTAATAGTACAGCCCCTTGTCTACTTTTGAATTTTTATCGCCATTTTAAACAAAAATACATAATTTATATAATTATTTTTTCTCTTCCTTTCTTTATTTTTTCCTTTCCTTTCTTTTTTTTTTCTGTTTTTCAATATTTTATAATTTATTTATATTTTTCTTGCGCTAACTTGACTTAAAGTGGCATTCACAAAAGGAGAGTTCTTGGTGAAAAATGTCCGATCTATTTCAGCATCAAAATTTTAAAATATTACCCAGAATTATCAATGAATTAGCTTCCATGCCAAGCGCGATTCATCCGTGCCAAAAACGTTTAAACAAAACTATTTAAACAAAACAGAAAAAAAAAAATCTAAAATTGAAGTATATTAAAAAAGGTTATGGTTGTTTTTTTACTCCATTTTCATATTTTAATATGCATGAGCAAATTTAATCTATATAATATTTCTCTAACGTGGTCCAGTTACGATTTTTACTTTCTTCTATATGTAATATAGAGAAAGTATTGGATTCGCGAAAATTTTCGAAGTCCACTTTTTGATGGATTTACATGTTTTGGGATGTGGAGAACACGAATTAATAGTTTTTAGAAAATGTCCGTCTGTCTGTCTGTCTGTCTGTCTGTATCATTTTTTTGTGGACGCTGTATCTCACGAACCAATGAATGAAATTTAACCAAACTTGGTATTTAGTTGCACCCTGACATAAACTGGTGCTGATTAGATTTTGGGATCAATCGCTCAATAGGTGGCGTTGTGATCGCATTTTATGCAAATTTTTAACATGGCAGCATAGGACAAAATTCCGTATAAATGGGCATAAAGAGAGTTATTTTACACTTGTGATTGTAAAATTAATATGAATTATTGATAATAGTAGTAGTTAGCTAGGGAAAAAATTTTGTGCATGTGGGGGCATCGGTTTCCCCCCCCGCGGAAGTAAATTTTCAAGATGGGTATCTTTCGAAAGGACTCGTTGATAATAGTAATAATTAAATGGGAAAAAATTTTTGTGCATGTGGGGGCATGGGTTCCCCCCCCCCACCGGGGGGGGGGAAGTACCCAACCGGGGGGGGCAAAGTTTCAAGATGGGTATCTTTCGAAAGGTCTCGTCAATACCTTTAAAACGAATGGTTGAACCATAAATCTGTGATAATTTAAACCAAAGTTATCGATTTTTTTTAGTTTTAACAAAACAAAACTTAGAAAAAAAAATCGCTTTTTTTTTTTTTTTTTTTTTTTTTTTTTTTAAACGAAATTTAACCAAACTTGGTATTTAGTTGGTCCCCGACATAAACTGGTGTTGATTATGTTTGGGGATCAATAGCTCAACAGGTGGCGCTGTGATAGCATTTTATCTAAATTTTTAACATGGCAGCAATAGGACAAAAATTCGTATAAATGTGCATAATTAGAGTTGTTTTAAACTTGTGATTGTAAAATTAATATGAATTATTGATAATAGTAGTATGTAACTAGGAAAAAAATTTTCTGCATGGGGGGCATCGCTTCCCCCCTAGGGGGGAAATACCCCCCCCCCAGGGGGGGTAAATTTTCACAATGGGTATCTTTCGAAAGATCAGGTTGATAATAGTAGTTGTTAACTAGGAAAAAATTTTTGTGCATGTGGGGGCATCGGTTCCCCCTTCAAGATGGGTATCTTTCGAAAGATCTCGTCAATACCTTTAAAACGAATGGTTGAACGATAAATCTGTGATAATTTAAGGGGGATCGTCAGTTACGGCTTTTCTAGATTACTAATGCTAAAATTCTAAAATCAATCCCGTGCACTGTTAATGCAATTAATTTGTTTGAAATTTTTTTTTTTGGCGTTAGATATAACTTTTATCTCTCAGACGATATAATTTTTAAAACGAGATGTGTTCTCAATCTTTTTTAAATTTTAATTTTTCAAAAATTGCATTTTTTTCGAAAAATTTCATGTTGTTTCTTTTAGCTATTAATAGATGGCGTTGCTATTTCGAATCGTTTCTCCTATTTATTGAAATGCTTTTATTTTTGTCATTTTTTAAATTTTTCTCATAATTTTATGTCATATTCTTATAAATAGCTGTATAAGGGATATGTGTAGAGCAATATGATACCGAAATATCCTACAGAAAATACTTTTAATATAATCTATGACTGATTTTAATCATGGCATACTGCAGCAGAATGACAGATATTTTTAATGTTACAGTAACCCTAAGCCGTCTGCTTTAGTTCCGGTAAAAAGAGCGCTTATGTTTTACTAGCGTCTCGCCGAAGCGCCGGCTCCCTACGAAAAAGTTTAATAAATTGCTTTGGCAGGTTTGGCATGCTGTAATTTGGCGATGCACTGCTACACTTCTGAAGGGTTGTTATTTGTAAGATTGTTTACCATTTATGTTTATGGTAGTTCATATTGAATTGAATAACTTTTTTTTTTTTTTTTTTGTAACAGTAACTTTAATTTTAGGAAAATTAATAGATAATTTAAAAAAAATTATCTAAAAACTTTTTTAAAAAACGAAACCGCCATTTTCTTGAAATATCTTCAATACAGATTTAAATTTATTGCTTTTTTTTTTTTTTTTTTAAATCTCTTATACAGTTTATTATTATTTTTACTTAGCTTTAAAAAAAAAAAAAAAAAAAAAAACTTGAATTACAATACAAATTTAAAATATGTAAAATATTTATTTTTATGCTTAAATAGTAAACAAAAATTATTTTATTTAAATTTTAATTATTATTTATACTTGTTTAAATTTTTTAAATATGTTATTTAAATTACTTCTTTTTAAAATTCCTTTAATGCAAAAATGTTTCAAATGACAACCCCTCCCCCCCCTAAATATCTCGTTCCATATTTTATTAAAATAATTGCAATTTATGAATTAATAGACAACAAAGAGAATTTGAAAAATAGACCAGGTAAAATGTTTTATTAAAAAATAACTTTTTTTTTTTTTTTTTTTTTTTTTTAAAGGAAAATTAATAGATAATTAAAAAAATTCTTTAAAAACGAGACTGCCATTTTTTTTTTTTTTTTAAATATCTGCAATACAAATTTAAATTTATTGCATTTCTTTTTCTTTTTTTTTTTTTTTTTATCTATTAAACAGATTATTTTATTTTACTTAGCTTAAAAAAACAAAAACAAAAACGTGGATTACAATAAAAATTTATAATATAACTTTTAAATAGTAAAATATTTATTCTTATTTTTATGTTTAAACAGGAAACAAAAATTATTTAATTTAAATTTTAATTATTATTTAAACTTATTTAAATTTGTTAAATATGTTATTTAAATTACTTCTTTTTAAAATTCTTTTAATGCAAAGATGTTTCAAATGATAAAAACACTCCCCCCTCCCTAAATATTTCTTTCCATATTTCATTACAATAACTGCAATTTATGAATTAAATTCTCTGTGTAGTCTAAAACAATTTAAAGAACTGACCAGGTAAAATGTTTTATTAAAAAACAGCAACCTTTTTTTTTTTTTTTTTTTAGGAAAATTAATAGATAATTAAAAAAAAAAAAAAGTAAAGAAGTTCTTTAAAAACGAAACTGCCTTTTAACCTTTTAAATATTTTACTTAAATTACTTCTTTAAAAAAAAAAAAAAAAAAAAATGTATCATCAAACATTTATGAATGCAGTTTTAAGGAGTTTAGTGCTTTATCTTGGTGCTCAGGACAGGGGACCCAGGTTCCCGTGCTATAGTAAGGCTTTGACTACAGACGAAAATTTGTTGTCAAAACCTTTTTAATATTTTTTATTTATATGGAAAAAATAAAATAAAAAAATAAAAATACTCCTAAAATATCAGTTTAAAAAAAATTTCTTTTGGAATTTTAAATCTGTATTTTAAACAAGTTTCTTTAACCCAAATTTCTGTTGACCTAGTTGTGCGACTTTTCCATGGTCTTCTTAGTAACTCGCGTTCGGATGTGCTAGGTCACCTTAAAAAGACTGCCCAGAGAACATCTCACTCAGGCCTAATCCCACATTCAGAAACAAACTTTTGAAGATTTTGTAGAAAAATTGCTGCCTTGTGCTGATGCATTCATGTTGCACATTTGCCTTTTTTTTTTTTTTTTTTTTTTTTTCTATGATGGTGAGTCAGGCTATATTAAATTGAAATCATTGTTGAATGCTTTTACAATCTGAGGAGTTTTCTCATTTTCTTCACATTAATTAACTGAAATAACTCTCAAAAAAATATTTTTTTTTTTTTAAATCTTCGCAGGAATTAGTATTAAATAAAAAAGTAATTCTCTATGTAGTGTATTGATTCATAAATTGCAGCTATTTTAATATAATATGGAAATAAATATTTAGGATGGGGAAGGGGGGATGCTTTTGTCATTTTGAAACATCTTTGCATTAAAGGAATTTTAAAAAGAAATATATTTAACAAATTTCAACAAGATTAAATAATAATTAAAATCTAAATGAAATAATTTTTGTTTACTATTTAAACATAAAAATAAATATTTTACGTATTTAAAAATTCTATTATAAATTTTTATTGTAATCCACGTTTTTTTTTTTTTTTTTTTTCTCTCTCTTAAGCTAAGTAAAATAAAATAAACTGTTTAATAGATAAAAAAAAAAAAAAAAAAAAAAAAGAAAGAAAAAGAAAGAAAGAAAGAAATGCAATAACTTTAAATTTGTATTGAAGATATTTTAAGAAAATGGCTGTTTTGTTTTTAAAGATCTTGTCCTTTAAATTATCTATTATCTTTCCTAAAAAAGAAAAAAAAAAAAAAAGGTTGTTATTTTTTTAATAAAACACTTTACTTGGTCTATTTTTTAAATTCTTTTTGTAGTCTATTAATTCATAAATTGCAGTTATTATAATAAAATATGGAAAGAAATATTTAGGGGGAGGGGGTTGTTTTTGTCATTTGAAACATCTTTGTATTAAAGGAATTTTAAAAAGAATTATTTTAAATAACATATTTAACAAATTTAACCAAGTTTATATAATAATTAAAATTTAAATAAAATAATTTTTGTTTATTATTTAAACATAAAAATGAATATTTCACATATTTTAAATTTGTAATGTAATCCAAGGTTTTTTTTTTAATGCTAAGCAAAAAAATAAATGAATAAATAAACTAAATAAGAGATTAAAAAAAAAAAAAAAATGCAATAAATTTAAATCTGTATTGAAGATATTTCAAGGAAAGGACAGTTTCTTTTTTTTTTTTTTTTTTTTTTAACTTTTAGTTCATTTTTTTTTAATTATCTATTAATTTTCCTAAAAATAAAGTTACTGTTAAAAAAAAAAAAAAAAAAAAAAAAAAGAAATATTTAGGGGTGGGGATGTTTTTGTCATTTGAAACATTTTTGTATTAAAGGAATACACATAAATTAGGAAAATGTGCTAAAAGGGTGATGCCTCGCCAAACTCTGTTTAACTTGCTCGAATCCAACAACTTTCAAGTCTGTACGCATGCTCAGTTAACATTTTCGTAGGGACAGGGAGCCGGCGCTGCGGCGAGACGCTAGTCTTATGTTTTGAGTTGAGTTTTAGTTTCAGTAGAAAATATCAACTGAGCTTATTACGTTGTTTTTCTTGACTATTGCAGCGCAGCGACTTTAATTAAGATTAAGCTTTCTTATTTATCTATTTATTTACTTAACATTTAATATTAGAAATGTTTTTTTCGTCCATTTTATTTTTGTAATTAGACAGAATGTCGATGTTTATAACTTGTTCATTGTTGTCATTTGAAATGGACATTTCGGAATAACTTTTTCGATAAAATCGTTGCTTAAAAATCATTACATGCGCATATCATTGACGTTTTAGTATAAAACTTGAAAATATGAACTTTTTTTTTTTTTTTCTTTTAATCATAATGCAGCTTTTCTCGGATAGTGGGCGACGGACAAAGAGGCTTTCCATTCGTCTATTCTCACTCTACTTGGAGAAATAACAGAGTAAGAAACGAAACTGCCGAAGATATCAAAATTTTTATGTATACACCAAGCATTTTTCCTTTTCCAAGCTGGCGCGATCTCGGGCAGCGCACACACAGACTCGGGTCTCCGAGAATCTAAAAAGGAGAGGTTAAATATGAGGTTATAAGATGGCAAGGTTTTGCCATTTTTAAATCTATAAAAAGAATGTTTTCTGTTACCGTATCGTGTAAGAATTGTATCTATAACTAGACCAAATTTTTACTCGCCACAGCAAAAATTCCACTTGCCAATGGCGAGCTGGCGAGTGGAAATTGCGCGCCTTGTATATATATTTATAGAATCGTACATCATAATCCAAAATAGCAAATATGACAAATTTCCTTGAAAAAAAAAAAAAAAAAGAAACTCTATAAATTTTTTTCTAAGAAATTTGAAATTGATAAAAAACAGAATTTCCAAATCTTTTATTTTCTATTGTTTGATACAACAAATGCATAGTAATCTGTTTTTTATTGGTGTATATGCACTAGGAATGGTAATAAAAAACATTTTTTTTTTTTTTTTTCCCTAAAAGTAAAAAAAAATGTTAGGAAGTCGAAAATTTCAAATCATTGAATTGACGAGATTTTCGGATTATTGTTCATATGTATGGTAACAAAGTTGTAAGATGTAAAAAGACAGATGATAAAAAGCCGCCGCAATGCTGAAGAACCAAAATGAATTTATGTGTATGTGTGTATATATATATATATATATATATATATATAAATTTATTGAAAAGAATTTATATATATATATATATATATATATATATATATATATGAGTTTAAAGATTAGAAAAAACCAAATCCATCCTCCATGACAAACTGTGTAATTGCAGGAAATATAAAATACAAAACCGACCATTATAAAATTAACAAATTAGATTAAGTAAATGTGTGCGTGTATATGTATATATATACGATAAATATCAAAACTAATTATCTTACACGGTACATATTTCTAAAATAAAGATTTCGAAAATAAAATATTCATATTGTAATAAAATTTGAAGTCAACCTGAAACCCAAGTCAAACTCAACACAGAAATTTTCATCAGCCCGAACCCGGAAAAGAAATTTTTGTTTGTAAAATAAACAAACACTAGACGCAAACTGCCGTTCTCTCCGCCCCCCAAAATAAATAAATAATAGTGATTAATAAATAAATCAAATGACATAATTTATATTTTTTTATTTTAGAATAATATTTTATGAAATATTTTTCAAACCCATCCAATAAATAAAGAGAAGTGTCTGTGTGTGTGTCTGTGTGTGTGTGTCTGTGTGTGTATCTGCGCTCTGGCGCTCACACTACTGATCGCAGAGCTTCCAAATTTGGCATATAGGTACCTGGGACCATGCATGTGTGCACCTCATCGAGATTTTTTCGAATTTGAATTTTTTAAATTAATGTTTTTTCGATTTTAAATATTGGCTTCAATGTTTCATTTTTCAGAAATTTCTTTCGTTTCAAAAGTCTGCGTATCTTAGCAACGGCTATTAAACTATTTCTTTATTTAAATTCATTTGAGGAAGAAATCTTTTTTATTATATTTATTGAAATCAAATAGTTATACACATACAGTAGAAAAATTAAACATATTAAATATTTAGATTTTAGGATATAGGTACCTGGGACCCTGCAGGTTTGCACCTCATCGAGATTTTTTCGAATTTCGAATTTGAATTTTTTAAATTAATGTTTTTCCGATTTTAAATATTGGCTTCTTTGTTTCATTTTTCATAGATTTATTATTTTGCTTCGATCGTCTGCGTATCATAGCAACGGCTATTACTCAACTTATTTTTATTTAATACATTCATTTGAAGGCGATTTTTTATTATTATTTTTTTTATTTGTTACATTTATTGAAAATAAAATCGCAATGCAGTAGAAAAAATTAAGTATATTTAGTTTTAAATTTAAAAACGTATTTATAACAGATGTGTTTAATTTTTTATGGTAGAACAACTTCTTATTTTTCATTTTTTAATTAATTCCTTTAAAAGAAAAAAATTTTCTTCATTAATTTTTTATTTATTTACAGTATTTATCGGGAAAAGTGGTAGTATATTAGTAAAAAGGATTAAAATGATTAAAATTTATTTATTTTTCTATATATATATATATATATATATATATATATATACATATTAATCTACTTTTTATTTTATTTTATTTTATTACATTGGTCAGAATCAAATCGTAATATAGTGCAAATAGCATGGGCAATAAAATACATGGTTCAAAACTAAAATATTTAATAGATGCTGAGATACAGTCATCTTTAAAATCGCTGTTCTTAAATAGTAGCAGATCCCCCCCTGTCGTCGAAAAATATCCAGATTGAAGTGCCCGGGAAAGATCTTTCTGCAGGCAGTGGGAACCTGGACCCCTCGATGCAGCACGGGCGGGAAAAGAGCTGCCGTAGACAGCGGGTACCCGAAGCAAGGTTTGGAGTAATTTCAGTTTCTTTTTTATTCTTTCTTTCTTTATTTTATTTTATTTTCTTAGGTTTTTGTCTCTAATGTGATGTAAAAAAATAAATATTAATTCAATTCTTTCGAAAATTCATTTAAATATAGTGACCAGCGAAGCGGGCGTAGCCTGCTAGTTATAAAATAAAGTAAACTAGCGGTGTCACACAATTATTTATAAGATATTTTTGAGCGGGATACGAATACATAATTTACAACAATCATTTTAATTCTCCTGTATACCGTTATGGTAAGCGTTTTAGATCCAATGCGAGATCACTTCCCTTTTTACTTCCATTACCCTACTACCGTAGGTAATGGAAGTATTGTATTCGGTCTGAAAATTCGATATCGGGTTTTCACCTGATTTACACGTTTTAAGGTCCCCTGAGTCCAAAAAAGTGGTTTTTGGCAATTGGTCAGTGTGTATGTATGTGTGTGCGTATGTATGTATGTATGTGGAGAATCTTCTGGCTATTATAGCTCAGAAACTAATAAAGATAGATCTACGAAACTTTAGAATTGAAATATGTCTGGTGTACAGATGAAATTTCCAAATTTTGGTGAAAATTGAAAAACCGGAAGTGGGACATCGGAAACCGGAAGTGTAAGTTCGTATCTCAAAAACGGCTCTAACGATTTTCTTCAAGCTTGCTATATAAACACTCTATTAGATGTCCTTTCGAATGATATAGTTGGTTAGTTCAGGAAAATTGATAGGCGGCATATATAAATAGCTCAATTTCAGGCCTCACAAAGGCGTTCCTATAAAAACGGTTGTACGGATTTTTTTCAAACTCGCCATTTTAACTCACTTTTAAGTATGCTTTTGTATGTAATTATTGTTTTCCTGTCAATAATTGAGTTTAACCGGAAGTGGGACATCGGAAACCGGAAGTGGGACCGTAAGTCCGTATCTCAAAAACGGTTGTATGGCAGATGCGTACATGACATTTGCATACAAACTGAAATTAGTGACACTTGCGTACAAGTCCAGGTGTTCCAAATGTTACAGATCTGTTTTCAAAACATCAAGTGGCATTTCCGTACAAAATTTGTTTCGCTGTATTTTTCGTTTGTAACACAAAGGGGTTGTATCCATATGTTAAACTTGAAGATAAATACTTTTATATAAATACGTGAATTTTCTCTTATGCATGTAGTCTTACGACTGACGACAAAGTTATGAGCTTAAGGCATACAAAAGTTACAAGCTATAATAGCCGTAGTTACTTTCTGAAATGACATTCAATTATTTATTCACTGAGTCAAGATCAATAAAGGTCCTTATAAATGCCTTTAAGATCTTTAAAAATATTTTTATTTCTTAAATACTTTTTTATTTTTTAACAAGTATGAATTTTTTTGTCTCCAATAAAGAAAAAAAAAGTTTAAAAAAGATCTCTCTTCTTTATCAATAACGAATTGAATCATACTCCAATTCCTGAAGTTATTTGTCGTTCACCTATATGCTTCTCTTTCTCTCCCCCCCCCCCCCAAAAAAAAAAAAAAAAAAAAAAATCTGTGTGTTTAAAAATGAAAAAAAAATCGATACCTTTATTTTAAATTATCGCAGATCGATGGTTCAACCATTCGTTTTAAAGGTATTGGTGAGCTCTTTTGAAAGATACCCATCATGAAACTTTACTCCCCTCGAGGGTGGACTCCCCCCCCAGGGGGTGAGGCGGGGCTCCTACATGCACAATTTTTTTTTCCCAGTTGACTATCTCTACTACAAAAAACATATATTCGTTTCATTTGGTTTAGTGCAGTCCAACAAAAAGCTTTCTGTAACATTCCTATATGATATACATTTAGAATACCGAGTTTGGGATTTCTGCTACTATTTGTTCTTGAGATATGCTGATAACACAGACAGACAGACACACAGACCATTCGCTAAAAACATGATTTTCATATTCAGGGGACCTCAGAACATGTAGATACAACAAAAACGCACGTTCGAAAATTTGACCGTAAAACAATACTTTCTCGACCCTATGGGTAAGAGAAAGTAAAAAGAAATGAAAAAGAAGGAAAGAATAGAAAGAAAGAAAAAGGTTTTAATGTTTGCATCATATGGATACAACCCCTTCATGCAATGATTCTCAAATAAAGCGAAAGAAATGTTGTACGCAAGTGCCACTAGATTTTTTGAAAACACACCTGTAATATTTAAACCACCTGGACATGTACGCAAGTGCCACTGTTTTCAGCTTGTACGCAAATGTCATGTACGCATCTGTCACAACACCCTCAAAAACGGCTCTAACGATTTTCTTCAAACTTGCTATATAAACACTCTATTAGATGTCCTTTCGAATGATATAGTTGGTTAGTTCAGGAAAATTGATAGGCGTCCTGTATAAATAGCTCAAGTTCAGGCCTCGCAAAGGCGTTCCTTTAAAAACGGTTGTACGAATTTTTTTCAAACTCGCCATTTTAACTCACTTTTAAATATTCTTTTGTGTGTAATTATTTTTTTCCGGTCAATAATTGATTTTTTGCAAAAGTTGGTATCTCAAAAACGGCTCTAACGATTTTCTCTTTAGGTCCCTTTTATGTTTTCTGATCACATTATCTCTCAAAAATGTATATAATACATGTAATAGCGGGTAATGGAAGTCGTGTGGTTGTTTCACACCAGATTTTTTTTAATGTTCTGTGCATCTAAAATTAGCTTTCAAACATGAAAAATAAATGAAATAAAATCTCGGAATATCGCTCAAATGATTTTCTGAAGATAAATACGTCGCCTTTTCACATCGAACTTTTTCCCCTCTTCCAGTTCTCCGAAAAATAGACAAAAGAAGAAAAACAAGAACGCACTTCCTACATTATATTCTCCCTCCCCACATTCATAAAGTTTAGCAAGAACTGAAAGAGGGATATCAAGCTTTCTCACTTTTATCAGCTTTTCGAATAAGTGGCATTGAAACAACTTTTGAATTCCCAAACTAGAGTCCTGCATCGGATCGGGTAACCCGATTTTACCCGAACCCGACCCGCGTTGACAGAATTTTTTCTCTTGCGGGTCGGGTTGACTGATCTTTTTTTCGCGCGGGTCGGGTTCGGGTTCGGGTCGGGTTTGGTTTTCAATAAGTCGGGTCGACTTGAGAACACCTTTCAAAATATTTTTTACAATTATAAACATTTTATAGGCATGTTTACAACTATGTAACTAATTTAAACATTCTGTACATACTAGACATGTATCGGTTGGTTGTTTGGTTGGAGGATTTAAGGCCGATTGACTCCAGATGTGTCCTAGGCCTATAGGGGATTGACACCAGATGTGTCCTAGGCCTATAGGGGGAATGCCCTCCGTTTGGGTCTTTCTAAGCGGTCCTAGCCCGTATTTACGCGTGTTTCGGAGGAAACCATGGTAAACTCCGAAAGGCTAGGTTGATGAGCGCTACCTGGGATCGAACCCGACAGCTTCCATCTACCAGCTTTGAGCGCAGAACCGCTCGGTGGCTGGTGGGCAGACATGTACCGGAGCTCCCTATTCGTATCCGCCAGAAAAATAGATCCGTATTTGTATCTGAATCTGTATTCTTTTCTTTAACGGAACTAATATGTATCTTTTGTAGAAATTGTATGAAAATTAGAAAAGTATTATAAATCTTTCTTTACTGTTGTTAATGTATGTATTAAAGAAATACAAATACAGTATAACCTCGCATTTACATTCTGGAAATTGAAAAGATTTCGCAGTTTACAATGTTTTTTTTTTTTTTTTTTTTTTTTTTCTTTCTTCTATATTTAGTAGAAGAATGTATTAGATTCGTAAAAATTTTCAACTTCCGGTTTTTGAGGAATTTGCATGTTTTGAGAGTCCAGAACACGATTTGACTATTTCCAGAAAATATCAGTCTGCGTCTCTGTATGTGTGTGACAGAAATTTTGTGGCGACTCTGGAACTACTGCACATAATTGCATATAAATTTATAAATAAATGCACCTTGACATAAATTAGTGCCTATCAACTTTTGGTGCCCATCGCTCAACAGATAGCGCTGCTATACAGTGATTTCCACAATGTAAGGGAAATTGCGCAGTTTACAAGTTTTTTTTTTTTTTTTTTTCACTTTCTTCTATATTCAGTAGAAGAAATTATTAGATTCGTAAAAATTTTCAACTTCCGGTTTTTGATGAATTTGCATGTTTTGAGAGTCAGGAACTACTGCAGAGAATTGCATATAAATTTATATGTAGATGCACCTTAACATAACCTAGTCCCTATCAACTTTTTATGTCAATTTCTCAAAAGGTGGCGCTGCTATACAGTGATTTCCACAGTTCAAGGAAATACTTTATTTCAGGATCTACTACACAAAATTGCACATAAATTTATATATGGATGTACCATGATATAAATTTTTGTCTATCCACTTTTGGTACCAATAATTCAATAGGTGGCGGTTTTATACAACGATTTCCATAATTTAAAGGAAAGAGATATCTCAGGTTCTATTGTGTATAATTAAAATAAAATTGATATGTGAAAAGACCATTATCATCAGACATTATGCTAATTCAATTTGGATGCATATCGGCCATAAGGTGGCGCTGCTGTACTGCAATTTTCCCCGAGAACGGAAAAGCTATATCGCAACTTCCATGGTGTATAACTGCACAAAATTTGATAAGTGCGATAACCATTATCATAACGCATTTTTTAATATATTATTTATAGAGAATAAAACTGTCTTTCTTTGTACTTTTAGTGTAACTTTTCTCTAAGATGAAAATCGTCTGCATTCATTATGGTAGGTAATTTTAATAAATAATAGCTTTAATAAATTATCAGTACTGAGTGAATTTGTATTACAAAATATAGAAGAAAGTCTTCTGGTGGGTACAACATACTATTTTTTTTTTTTTTCTAATACCTTTACTTTTAATGAAATTCAATCCTCGCTTTTATGTGAACGGAATTTTGAATTTTCCTCCATTTATACTTGTATATACATCAAATATAGAAGAAATACTTGTTGTGATTTCATTTAAAGCTAGTATACCGTGAGCACCTCAAATTTTCTTCTATATTTTCCTATAGGAATTCGCTCAGTAAAAATATTTTCTTAAAAATATTATTTATTAAAATTATCTACCATAATGAATGATTTTCATTTTATAAAAAACTAACACTAAATATAAGAAAAGAAAGACAGTTTAATTCTCTATAAATAAAGTCTTAAAAAATGCGTCTTCATAATGGTTACCACATACATCGGGTTTCGTACCGTTATATGTCATAGAAGTTGAGATGTAGCCACATTCCGTTCTCAGGGAAAATTGCAGTATAGCAGCGCCACTTATACGCTGATATGCTTCCAAACTGAATCAGCGTAATGTCATGTAATGGCTACACTGATACGTGTCAAGTTTTGTTTGATTATGCACAACAGAACCTGAGATATAGCCTTCCCTGAAAATGCGAAAGTCGACGTATAACAGCACCACCTGTTGAGCAATTGACACAAAAGTTGGTAGGCACTAACTTATGTCAAAGTTTATCAAGTGTATCTGCATATAGATTTATACGTAAAATCGTGTAGCAGTTCCTGAGATATAGCCTTTCCTGAAATTGTGAAAACCGCGGTTCAGCAGCGCCATTTGTTGAGAAATTGACACCAAAGGTTGATAGGAGCTAATTTAGGTCAATATACATCAGCATATAAATTTATATGCAGTTATCTGCAATAAGATACAGTCGCCACAAGATTTTTCTTTTTTTTTTCACGCACACACACAAACAGACAGACAGACACATATTTTCCAAAAATACCTAGTCAAATTGTGTTCTGGAATCCGCAAACGTGTAAATCTATCAAAAAACGGAAGCTGAAAATTTTTACGATTCCAATACTTTCTTCAATTGAATACAGAAGAAAGTAAAAAGTAATGTAAAATAAACACATTTAGGAAACGGATTCCATCAAAGCATAATAATAATATTATTCTTCTCTTGAACAAATAAACAAAACACGAAAATTGCCACTGCAGAAAGATAATTTGCTGATCATGTGAATTGAAAGTGATTGTGGGAAAGCAGATGTCCCAAATAATTATAAACATTCACGTCGAACAAGAGCAATAAATAAATATACTTTTTTTTTTTTTTTTTTTTTTTCAGAATATAAGCATAAAACAACGAACTAGTAAGTAACGCTGAATTTGAAGTACATTTTTGCAATCTTGAAGTTCACAACTACCATATATGTTTAAACATTATTATTAAACATTTTTTTTTTTTTTAGATTTTTTAATTTTTAACTCAATACAATCAGTAATTACATTTTAATTTTTTTTTTCACTTTCTTCTGTATTCAATCGAAGAAAGTATTGGACTCGTAAAAATTTTCGACTTCCGGTTTTCGACGGATTTACAGGTTTTGAGAGGTCTAGACCATGATTTGACCATTTTTAGAAAATGTCTGTCTGTCCGTCTGTGTGGGTGTAACAAACATTTTGTGGCAGCTGTATCGTTGGAACTACTGT